>OU452267.1:2500-7500 GCA_911728495.1 Furcula furcula | reverse complement strand
CATCCCTTTTCAGATCGTTTTACACATGTTTGGCCCATATAATGGACTGATACGGTTCTGTCCTTCAGATAATCAGCGACGAGCATCCTCAGGTTATATGGGCATTTCATGTCGATTAAACGGCGTTTCACGGCGGGCCACCACGCGTTGTCGAAAGCGCCTTCTATGTCAAGCGATATTAGTACCACACTATTTTTATTGGCTATGGCCCTTTTGATGTGAAGTACGAGATCATATAAGGCGTCTTCCGCACTGCGCTGTGGGGTGAAGCCATATTGTCTAGAGTTAATTTGGGGTAGTAAGTGCCACTTTAATCTTTGCACTAAAAGTTTCTCCAGAAGTTTGCCTAATATGGGTAACAGTCCTATTGGTCTGTATGACCTTGGTTGAGAGTAGTCGTCGCGTCCTGGCTTCCTTAGGACAACTATGGTGGCAATTTTCCATGGCTGCGGGAAACATGAAAGCTCAAGACATTTGTTCACGATCGAGAGGAAAATGTTTGGGTCCGCGAGTATTGCCTGGCGGCAGATGTCAGCGGTAAGGCTGTCTGCTCCTGGAGCTTTCTTGTGATTGAAGTCGTTTATTGCGTTCTTCAGTTCGGTCATGGTGAAGGGAGGGTCAATAGTATCCTCCGGTAGTCTACTGTTCAAACTATTTGCAATGTTCCTCGTGTGCGTGTGGTGTGGGTTCTCTACACTTAAGTCGTCCCTGGGGAAGAATGTTGATGCAAGGAGTGTAGTCGACTCATTCGGATTTAGGACCAGGCCGTCCTTCATAAGCTGCTGGTCCTCCTCTCTTCTTGTCACTCCACCTATTATCCTGTAGATGCCATCCCACATGCTCTCACGGTCTTGTCTGGTGCAGAAGTCTTTCCAGCTCTTTGTTTGGGCTGCCATTGCTTCCTCTTCGTATTTGTTCTTTGCCTCCAAGTAGACTTGTACGACATAGTCGCGGCGACTAGGTGCGGCATAGCTAATTCGGCGTCTGTATCTTTTGACCTCTGCTTTCAGGTCACTGAGATGATTGTTCCACCAGGGTAAATAATTTTTCGGCTTCTTGCCTTTTTTTGGTATTGTCGTCTCACAGGTAGTCTTTAGTATGGAAATGTATTTGTGTACTGTATTTTCGATGTTCTCGTAAGTATTTATGGAGTTAATATTATCAGTTGTTAGGTTTGACTCTGCAAGTTGCATCTTTATTTCCCTGGTGAAACATTCCCAGTCTGCCTTCTTAGTGTTATAGCGTCGCGTCGAGCGTTGACGAGCGCCTTCAGGTGGGATCCCGAGGTGTAAATCAAACAAGATAGCATTATGGTCAGAGCTGGTCAAAGAGCTGTCCACCCTCCACTCGCGAACATGAGGGACTAAGGCAGTGGTGCAGGCTGTGATGTCTACAATGCTTGTGAATAGGCGTCCACCCCTGATTGTGTCGAAGGTAGGCTGATTTCCGAGGTTAAGAATTTGCAAATTTTCCTCATCCAGGAAACCCCTAAGTATTTCGCCTCTTGCGTCTTCAAATGCACTGCCCCACCATGTACTCCAGGAGTTAACATCGCCTCCCACTAGCAGGTATTCTGAGTGTAACTGTTCTAAAATATGTTTTAAGCTAGATAGGTATGGCTCTATTGGCTCCGTACTCTCAAAGTAAACTGAGACTACACTTATTTGCCACTTTTGAGTTTTCAGGTTTACTGCTACGATATTTTCTGTGACCAGAGTTTGGTTTATGATTATCTCTATATCGTCATCAAAAACGACTATGGCGGCTTTGACTGGCTTAGTCCTTATGTTGGGCGTTTTGTGCTGAACTATGCGTGCGCCTGAGTAATGCTTAAGTTCCCCTGTGGCTCCGACATAAGGCTCCTGAATTAAGCCAAAACCTAGTCGTCTTGATTGGGCCTCGTGGAATAATTCATCAGTGGCGAGACGTTTGCGTTGTAGGTTACTCTGCACTACGCAGTATTTTTTAGTTGGAGGGGATTGTAGTTGGGTGTTTGAGATCATAGGGCTGCCTTTAACAGTAGGCTACTTTTGATCTGGCTATTGCATCCCACTTGTGGCGAATGGGGCAGTCACTGCTGAAGGCATTGTGATTGGTGATCTCATGTTTTGCGTTTAAGCAATTTAGGCAGGTTGGGATGTTGTCTTGGGTGGAAGATGGACAATCAGCACGCCTGTGCTGTCCGCCACAATGCGAGCATAATTCTGTTGGACTGGAGCAAAGTCGACGGCCGTGCCCGAACTGAAGGCATTTTGTGCACTGGACAAGGGGAGACTGGTCCGAAACCCAGATGCGTTGTATATCAATATGTATTCTTCCAGCGTCCACTAGGCGACGCCACACCACAGGAGAGACCGATAATATTATATTGGACTGAAGTGGGTTCCTGGTATGGCGCCTGTATCTTTCTTGTATCCTGTATTCAGAATGCGGAACGTCACCCAAGATGTGTTTATTTTGTATTTTTAGTGAATTGATAATATCTTCCTCATTATTGTAGCTAAAGACATTTTTAAGCATCACTAGTGGATCCTTATTATCCTTTTCTGCCACATTTAGGTTTGTTTGCGGAGCCTGCAGTTTTTTGGTGACTTTGTTAAGCTCGGTTTTCGACTGGCAGCCTATTATGACCTTCTTGTCCCGAGCTTTCCTCACCTGGTCGATGTTGATACCAGTCGAGCGTGGGTCGACAGCCGTTCTGATTTTGTCAACTATTGTATCGCTTGTGTCGTTGCTGTTATCTGACGTGACTACTATCGAGTGAAGCGAGGGCTTCCTGAAGCCTGTTAGTGCTGCAGCGTAGGTTATTCGTTCCGGCGGCGCCAGAGTGCTTTCAGTTATGGCAGCAATTTGTTTGCCGATCTCTTCTGTGGCCGCACGCAATTGTTGAGACAGTTTTCCTGGGAGTGCTTCCAGCTCAGCTGTAATCGTGGACGTTTGTTTGATGCACTCTGTTGTGATGGCCGTCCTTGTCATGGCAGCTTCCTCCCGTACGCACGTCATGACACCAATGGTGTCGATGGAAGGTTTATCTACTAGTGTAGTGTGTGCTGTGGCGAATGTGTCTATTTTTTGGTTTATCAGACGTATCTCCTGAGCCGCAGCACAAATCGCTTTTTTGTTTACCGCTGTTACACTTTTACCCTCTGTCACTGTTTTCTCTATGAAAGTAGAGAGTTTGTCTAATAATATTAGACATTGCGATAAGCTAGTGGCGTCGGAGACTGTTGCTGGAAGGGCGGGGACATCTGTGGCTTTAGCCGCCGACTTATTGACTGCCGGTTGCGAGTGCTGCTTTGCAACCGCTGCCGGATTCGGTTGGGACGAACTAGTGGCTTGATTCCCAACGTCAACCTCAAACGTGACATTGAGGCTGGTTGCGCTAAATGGCTTGGATTGTGGACCAGTAGGGTCCTGGGGTGGTAATGATCGCCGTACTGGGGACCGTTCAATCGGCATGGTTGGGTAATGACGGTACTGAATTGTCGGGAAAAGTAATAATTAAAAGTAAATATAATAATAATTAACAGTTACAAAAACAATAATGTTCAAGAAAAGAGAGTATTAAATAAGTTATAACTAGTGAGAAAAGTGGAATATTATAAACTAACTATCACTAATTATAAAGTAATGCCATAAACTAATAAAAAACTAATTAAATACTGAATTAAAGTAGTAGGGAAGTTATTATAAATCAAACAAGTCGATTCTTATGTATAATCTAAGATAAAATAATTATAAACTAATACTAATACTAAGTTATGTAATTCTAAAGTTAAAAAATTTTTTATCGTAAAAATCAAAAAACCCAAAAATTTTTTTTTTTTTTTTTTTTTTTTTTTTTTTTTTTTTTTTTTTTTTTTTTTTTTTTTTTTTTTTTTTTTTTTTTTTTTTTTTTTTTTTTTTTTTTTTTTTTTTTTTTTTTTTTTTTTTTTTAAAAGTTCTAAAATATTCCGGTAGGTGGCGCCACTGTCTACAAAAGTTGCCGAATAATTTCGCTAGGTGGCGCCACTGTTGATGAGAGTTGACAAGATTTTCCGCTTGGGGGTTCGGTTAGTATGCACAGGTACCTAATAATATTTTAAAGTCACTAGGGGGCGCAGTCGTCCGCAGAGCACGAAGAACTGGTAGTCCGGTGGGCGCTGTAGTGAAGTAGGAAACCACTAAGGCTACCAGTACAAGCAGTAACGGATAGGTGGCGACACTAGAATCCAAGAATCCGGTAGTCCGCACCAAAGCCAGGTGTCTAGTCGGCCAGCTGGTCCAGCTACTCCACGTTAGAGGTCGCTGGTATAGGGGTTCACAGAGTGTTTCGCTAGATGTTCACTAGGCGATTTTGTTCCACCGTGGACCGATAGGTGGAGTCCTCGCCACAGCCAGGTGTCTTGCTAGCCAACTGGTCCAGCTATTCCACGGTAGATGTCGTTAGTAGCACGGAACACCGAGTGTTTCGTTAGATGTTCCCGGGACTACTTTGTTCCACCGTGGACCGATAGGTGGAGTCCTCGCCACAGCCAGGTGTCTTGCTAGCCAACTGGTCCAGCTATTCCACGGTAGATGTCGTTAGTAGCACGGAACACCGAGTGTTTCGTTAGATGTTCCCGGGACTACTTTGTTCTACCGTGGACCGCTAGGTTGCGCCTCTTTTTTGGCTGTTGCAGGGATCAACTAGCAACCGCTTCTCGCTAGATGGCGCCTCACGTTAAGGGCGGTGCTGCAGCTAGTTGTTACAATGATGGCTACTCACTGACAGATGGCGCTAGTTGGGCGTTGTAGATGGAATATTCTAGGCTTTTGTTGCCGCCGCTCCCTCCGAGATGGCGACACTATGATGTTAAAAATTTTACAATAAAAACTGAAAAATTTCCTTGAATTCGAGGGGATATGCAGGTGCCTGTCGGTGTGGTGGAGCCCTGTGCACCTGCTCGAAGTGCCGTCACTGCGTTATCACTTTTGTCACTAGATCAAGGGCGATAGCACTTACTGTCTGCTGTCTCCTG